>JAZKJV010002444.1:0-40288 GCA_037367405.1 Ottelia alismoides | reverse complement strand
TAACTTTCTTGCTTGGTGAAAGAACTTCGAGAAGGTGCCACGAAATCGCCTCACCTTCTCGGTCTTCGTCCGTTGCGAGAACCAATTCCTCTTTGGATTTGAGCGCGGCGCGGAGTTTGGAAACTTGAGCGGCCTTTTCGGACGGAACCTCATAAAAAGGTTCAAAGCCGTTGTCCACATCAACGCCATAGTCGGCCCACCACTTTTTCTTTAGCTCTGGTGGTAGCCCCTTTGCATTGGGAATGAGATCTCGGATATGACCGATACTGGCAAGCACTTCATAATCGCTTCCCAGATACCCTCCGATGGTTTTCGCCTTTGCAGGAGATTCGACGATGACGAGTTTAGTTGCCATAAGTTGTTTTTGGGGTTTCAGCCGATTCTACGCTATCCCGTTTGATTCATTCCCAGAATATGTTGACCAGAATCGCTCAGTTCGTTATCCCGATTTAACAAAACCTTGTTATTCTGACGACATCTGACCTCTTTCTGAACGTTATTATCTGTTGAATGTTTGGCGTTTTACCGTTTCTGTTATCTCAAGCCGCTACTTCTGAGAATTATTTGGGGATATATCTTCAGGGGCAAAAGGTGGGATATGCCTCTTACGTCTCTCAGCAAACAGAATTTGAAGGTAAGCCAGCGCAGCAGTCAAACTCGGTGACTCAGGTTCGACTCGGACTCATCGGTTCACAGGTTGAAATGCGGATGGAATCGGACACGATTTCGGTTTCTGGAAAAACCGTGCGAATGACAACAAAGGTCTCAAGCGCAGGAAGAACACAAGAAGTTGTTGCTCACTTTAAAGGCAAAACCATTCAAGCTGAGGTCAACAACAATGGAGCGAAATCATCGAAAACTCTCACCATTCCGGAAGACGCTACCGTTGTTGATGATCCTTTGACCGAATTTTTCTCGAACTCGAATTCAGCAAAAGACCGAGATTTTTATGTTTTTGATTCCACGACAGTGACTCTGATCAAAAATACGCTTCGATTTAAGGGGGATGCAGAAATTGATGTCAACGGAAAAAAGCTTGCATCAAAAGAAATTGAAATCGAGGATCCGAGACTCACAACAACCGTCTTCACCGATTCCAAAGGCGAAATTCTGAAAGTCAGCACTTCGATTGGTCTCGAAATGTTTACTTTGAGCAAAGAGGAAGCCTTAAAGGAGTCTGCGGAGGAAACTCGGAATCCTGATCTCGCTGATCTCACGAGCATCGTTCCGAATCCAAGAATTGAAATCCAGCCGGACTGCAACGGCTCAAGATTCGCCTTAAGGTTGATAAGTTGAATAACTTGCCAAATGACAGATATCAAAAAACAAAAAAGGCGAACGGGGTTTGGGAAATCGATATCAATCCCCCTCAGCTAAAGAACGCCAAGTCGGTTTCGATTGCAGCGGCCGGAAAGCAACGGAAAGAGTGGACTCGACCGGGACTGTACATTCCGAGCGACTCAACAGAATTCAAGAATCTCGGTAAGAAGATTATCGGGAATCGAAAAGACGTACGTTCAGCTTCACTCGCGATCCGCAAATGGGTGAACGAAAACATGATTCCAAATGCAGGAATTGGCGTTCTTCGAGACGCTTCTGAGATCCTCCGAAAGCGTGAAGGTGTTTGTCGAGACTACGCGATTCTCACCGCGACTTTGACTCGGGCAGTGGGAATTCCAACTCGACTTGCCAGTGGACTAGTCAACTTTGACGGGAACTTTTACTATCACGCATGGGTCGAGGTTTATACCGGTTTCGACTGGATTCCGATGGATAGCATTCCACCGAACGATCATTTCAGCGCAACCCATGTTAAACTAAGTCAGGGGACTGTCGAGGACGCATTCACGTTCACAGTGCTTTCAAAAGCTCGCATGGATGTGTTGCTAGCTCAGTAGACCGAGGACGTCATGGAGAAGAGTAAGAAATCACCCGTAGTCACGAACCAAAAACGCCGAACTGCGTTTCAGTGGCTGATTCTTGCAGTCTTTTCCGCATTTTCGGCGGCTCTTTTCTTCCAATACGGTACGGACATCATGACCGCACTGGGTAAGAAACTTGCTCCCGACTTTACTCCGATACCAGACACTTTTGGCAACGTCGCTCCCTTGATGCTTGGGGGGTTAGTCGTCGGTTGGTTCATCGGAACGCTCTTGATGCGGCTGACCGAAAAGCTCGGCGAGAAGTGGGAGAAGACCGAAGAAAGCGAAAAAGTGACCCTCTTTGTAGGGACGGTTTTAGGCTTCGTTGTTGCGACATTTTTTATTTCGTTCCTGAACGCCCTCCCGATTATTACGGTAACCAAATTCGGTCTAGTCTTGGGAATCGGAATTTTGTTTACTGCCTTTTCGATCTATGCCCTTCATACAATGAAGGAATCGTTGCCATGGTATCGAGGCAAAGTGCGGGCAAAACGCACGGGAACAAAGATTCTCGACACAAACGTGATCATCGACGGCCGAATTTACGATGTTGCTCTCGCAGGGTTTATCGAGGGGCAAATTTACGTACCCCAATTTGTTTTAGAAGAGCTTCAATATATTGCGGACAGCCATGACGCACTCAGACGTCAGCGAGGCCGACGCGGTTTGGACATCTTGAAATTGATGCAAAACGAGTTCAACATCGAAGTTGGTATTCATGACAGGTTAGCTCCGGAGCAAAGCGATGGGGTGGATTCCCGCCTTGTACGACTTGCAACTGCCATCGGCGGCGACCTTGTCACCAACGATCACAACCTGAACAGAGTTGCCACGCTTCAGAATGTTCGAGTCTTGAACATCAACGATTTGGCTCTTTCGCTGCGGCCGAACGTTCTTCCGCAAGAAATGTTGAACCTAAACATTGTTCGGGAAGGAAATCAGCATGGACAAGGTATCGGATACCTGGAAGACGGCACCATGGTCATTGTTGAAAACGGTCGTCCACACATCGGAGAAACACTGGATGTGGTCGTGACGCAGGTGATTCAGACCGAACGCGGTAAGCTGATTTTCGCCGAGGTTGAGGGTGAACCGGTCGAACGCCGAGTTCCCAAACAACCCCGGCGCTCGGTATGAAAATTGGCGCCGTCATCTTAGCTGCTGGATCTGGAAACCGCTTTGGCGGCGACAAACTCGCTCTTCATCTCCATGGAAAGCCCGTTTGGTGGCACAGTTGGCAAGCGTTTCAGAATCACCCTCTCGTCGATGAAGTGATTCTCGTTGTTTCCGATGGCAACTATGCGGAGATTAAGGGCGAAATCGGCGAACAAGCGGAAGTCATTTTTGGAGGAGACTCACGCACTGCGAGTAGCATCGCCGGACTCTGGAAGGCTTCTCAAATCGGATGCGGTGGCGTTCTGTTTCACGACGGAGCGCGTCCATTTGTCTCATCAGACGTCATCTCTCGCGTCATCGAACAAGTGAAGCTAGGGCGGGCGGCAGCTGCAGCAATTCCGGTGACCGATACGATCAAAGTTTCTGACGGAGTGGAGATCGACCAACACCTGGACCGCTCCCATTTAATTGCGATGCAAACACCGCAAGGTGCTCCGGTTGAGATGTTCGCGACGGCGGTACAACAGGTCAACGCAGTGACTACCGACGATATGGAGTTGCTATCGCTCGCTGGCTACCCGACCTACCACACACTTGGTGACCCCCGAAACTTCAAAATCACAACTCCAGATGATGCTTTTCGGGCACAATCTCTGATGGGTATGGAGTCTCGAACCGGGTTAGGATATGACATTCATCGCTTTAGCGAGGATCCGGCTCGACCTTGCTGGTTGGGTGGAGTTTTGTTCCCAGGTGAAACTGGGCTAGAAGGTCATAGTGACGCCGATGTGGTTCTCCATGCTGTCGTTGATGCGCTTCTTGGGGCCGCAGTAAAGGGCGATATTGGCGTGTTGTTCCCAAACACGGACCCGGCAAACAAGAACCGCCCTTCTTCTGATTTTCTGGTTGCTGCACGCGACCTAGTTTCACGAGATGGATGGAGAATCGGGCACCTAGACATTGCGATTCAAGCCGAAAAACCCAAGATCATGCCGCGTGCTTTGGAGATGAGAACGGCGATTGCCTCCCTGCTTGGCATTTCGATTGAACAGGTGAGCGTTAAAGCAACAACTAATGAGGGACTTGGCGCGATTGGTCGTGGCGAAGGAATTTGCGCCTATGCAACAGCGACTTTGAGTCGGTAGGTCCCATGCTGATTCTCGGTATCGACCCCGGACTAGAGCGTATCGGCTACGGAGTAGTCCGGCGCGTCGGCTCGAAACTTGAATGCTTAGATTACGGTCTGATCAAGACACCAAAGATTCTAATGCCTGACCGATTAAAGATGGTTCACGACGGAGTAGTCTCCTTGATCGAAAAGCACCATCCGGATGCGATGGCAACCGAGCGACTCCTGTTTACCAAAAACGTGACCACGGGCATGGACGTCGCAAAATCGCTTGGCACTATTCTTTTGGCTGCGGCAGATACCGGCATTGAATGGACTGAATACTCTCCACCTGAAGTGAAACAAAGCGTTGTTGGAAACGGAAACGCGGACAAGAAGCAGGTGACATTTATGGTCCGGCGGCTATTGGCGCTCAAAGAAGACCCCAAGCCAGACGACGTCGCAGATGCCTTGGCGATCGCGATTTGCCATGCGTTTCGAGCTCCGAGAGTTTGAATAATGAAGCCTCTTTTTCGTTTCAGAATGCAACTTTGTTCAGAAGAACAGGGCGGCCGTTCAACCCCTATTTTCCATGACTCAACAGGCGTATTCCGTAAAGATCTTCGATTCTCAGACGGTATGCATCGAGTTTGCGGATGGATTATTGATGGAGGAGTAGCCAACCCAGGAGATGAATTTGAAGTGGATTGCGTTTTCGTATTTCCAACGAATATAGAGATATCCGTTGGCGACCAGATCGAATATCTGGAAGGTCCTGCTGACAATTTACGACTTTACGGGACTGGCAAAATCATCGAAATTTACGGATAGTTCGTACCCATTTCAACGTGCCTATCATGAAGACGGAGCTTATCCGTACGTCAAGAATTTAGGCTCCTCGTATCACAGCGAGGAGCCTGAATGTAGTTAGCCGCCCTTCTTCTTTTCAGTGGCTGGCTCGGTGCCCATCGTTCTACCTTTCTTCACGGCGGGAATGCCTTCGGACATCCAGACTGGGAGCGGTCCTCCTTTCAGGTAGTAGTCAAAGAACTGACTCAGACGAATACTGAAATCCTTTCGATTTCTTCTCTCCATTAAGTTATGTTGCTCGCCATTGTAATTCAGCATCCAAACTGGCTTATCGAGTCTTCTGAGTGCAGTGAAATACTCGATTCCTTGTTGCCAGGGCACTGCCCCATCCTTATCGTTCGCCATCATCAACAACGGCGTTCGCACTTTGTCTGCGTGGATCAGCGGCGAGTTTTCGAGATATCTCAGCGGCGATTCCCAAATCGGGAGCCCGATTCGGCTTTGACCAAATTCATATTGACCTTGCCGGACAACACCAGATTCTAACCGGATTCCACCGTAAGCACTGAGCATATTGCTGACCGGGGCACCTGCACAACCAGCGGCGAACATGTCGGTCTCGGTAACCAGATAAGCGACTTGGTAACCACCCCAACTCTGACCTTGGATACCCACTTTCTTCGGATCGACAAATCCGCGTCGAAGAACCTCATGGGTTGCCGGGAGGATGCTGCTCACTGCACTTTCACCGGGATACCCTTTCTTGTATTTGATATCCGGGACCAAAACTACGTACCCTTGGCTCACGAAAAGCGGGATATTGATGGTCGAAGCACTCGGAGCAGGGCTTCGATATCCGTGGATGGTTTCCGAGTCTCGCTCATAGAAGTAAACGATCATCGGATGCTTCTTTACGTAGTCGATCTTATCGGGCTTGTAAAGGATTCCGCGAAGCTCATCGCCGTCGTTGGTTCGGTAATAAACGTGCTCTGCGGTTCCCCATGAATACTCTTTTTGCTGCGGATTTGCTTCCGTGATCTTTCTTCGGTTAGCAAAAGTCCAAGCGGAATCGGCGAGATGAATGTCGGGGAATTCTCGGAAAGTTTGTCGAGTAAAAGCGACGGTTTCTGCGTTTTTAGCCTTGTTCACGGAGTTTTGAGCGACGCCTCGCAGACCACCAGCTCCGCCAAATACGGCGGGTTCCATGAAGATTTTCGCCGGAGACTTCCCTGCTTCCATCTTGTAGAATCCGGAATCCAGCGACACGGTATCTACCGCACTGAAGAGCATCGGCTTCGAAAGATCGACATAGATTTCTTCGGGGTCAAGTTGGAGCCTTCGGAGACGTGTGGCGGTGTTTCGACCGTAACCACCGGTGATGTTTACAGGCTTGGACTTTCCAGCAAGGTCAACTCGCCAGATGTCGAATGCATCGTAAACCAGAACGCTAGATTCATCAACGAAGCCGGCAAAACCAATCTGACCAGCTGGTGCGGGAACGTCGTTGAGTTCATCCCAGATCGGAGGCAACCCCTCGTTGATGACGGTTTTCTTTCCGGTTGCCAGCTCGTAGCTCACCAGCTTTTGGGTGGATTCTTCGTAGCCAACTGCATAAGTCGCCTTGGGCGTAAGGACCAAACCTGCGTCGGTCTTGGTTGCCAGCGGCTTCTTCTCGCCCGTTTTCAAGTTTAGGCTGTAGAAGTCGACGCCGGCTACCGACCAACTTGATTCTCGTTGATAGGCTTTCGCTTTGAAAAGGAGTCCGAAGTCGGTATCGAACTCAGTTGCAAAGGCGGCTCGGTCGCCGTCTTCGGTTTCGAGCGGAAGAATTTTGCCGGAATCGACCGAGTATAGGTAATCCGAACTTTTTGCGCGATCTGCGGCAATTTGGTTCACCTGAACGGATTGAAGTCGCTCATCTTTCCAGTGCCATACATCGAGTGAGACGGCCTCATCTGGATTGACTTCGATATCTGGTTCCGGTTTAGCAGTGACTCCGAATCGAAGCCGCTTACCTGACTTACTGAAGGTCAGGGTTCCTGCTGCTGGCATCGTATCTTTTTGAATCTCTTTAGATCCGAGCTTGGAAATCAACTTCGGAGCTTTTCCGATTTCGGCAATGTAGAGACTGTTTGTTGCTTGCTTTGCAGCGTAGTCGTCCTTATCGGTCACGAACGCGAGTTGCTTTGCGTCTTCATCGAAGGCCATTCGGAGATAGCGTCCCAGCCCTTTTACAACTTCGGTTTTGTTCCCAGTTTTGAGATCCAGAACCGCGATTCCGTCATCGGCACCGTCTTTGGTGCTAAACGCCATTGCGATCTTCTCGCCATTCTTGCTGAAGATGGCACTGGAGACATTTTCGAACTTGGTTTCTTTTCCGGTCGAGAGTTCTCGCAGAACATAGGTATCGCCGGCTCGGTGATCCGCTTTTTTCTTTGGAGCTTCCTTCTTTGGTTCTTCTTTTTTAGGCTCCTCTTTTTTTGTTTCCTCTTTCTTAGCTTCCTCTTTCTTTGGCTCTTCGGTTTTCGCAGGTGCGGCACCAGCAGGAGCAGCGGTAGGAGCAGGAGCTGGCGATGCGGGTTCTGGTCGGTACCAGAGATAGCCCTTATCTTCGGTTGCCAGCTGCCATGTCGTGATTTTTGCTAGGCTTGTTTCTTTTCCGGTGGAAAGATCAACGATGAGCATTCCGTTTTTGGGAACATCACTTGTCTTTACTTTGTCTTTGCGAGCCTTTTTGTACTCTTCCCACTTAGGGTTCACGGTGGCGACTACAAATTTTGAATCACCGGAAATGGAGATTCTTGGCTGAACTGGACTTCCGACCGGAAGCGTGAGAGATTGCCCGATTGGAAAGCTGTATTTGGTCCCGTTCTTCGTGTTTTGGATTTCCAAAACCATGTCGCCTTCTTGGGCGGCGATGGCGTAGGCAATCCAGTTTCCGTCGTCAGAAAGTGTGGTACCGCGAATGCTTTTCCATTGATCGTAAACCGAGTGATCTAACACTTTTTTCTCGGCGGTCTGAGCGGCAACGGGTTGGCTGGCGATGATTTCTGTTGGCTTCTGGATTGGGGCAGATTGAGTCCAGAGAACACTTGCGAGGAGAAGAACCGAGTTCATCATTGCTGTTAAGGCGGAGTTTAACCTATTTTGCCCAGCAAAAATACAAAGAAAAGCCCCCTGGTATCAGGAGGCTTAAATCGTGTTTTATTGGAAAGTTAGATTCCGTAAGATGCTTTCTTCAGCCACGCTTTAGGCACTGGCTTGAGGCCACATGCAACTGCGGCAAACTCTGGGCTCTTGAGAACGCTGGTGCTTACAACGAGCTTGATCGTTGCAGAACCTTGCTTGACTCGAACAACCTGGAGGTTAGGGTGCTGAGTTCGGTTCTTGTGTGGAGCCTTATATTTCCAACCTTGCGAGTGGCGGTTTCGAATAAACTTCGCCGTGGTATTTCCTTTCTTTCCGCTCACTTGACAGACTTTTGCCATTTTCTTGACTCCTTAATTGGCATCGATTTCGACGCGAACGTAAAAGATACCTCCCGCACCGTTATGTTTGCAACCATCTCCTAAACTTTGTTGAAACCATTCCCAAATCTGGCAACTTCGACTAAGATACAGAGGAAGTTGCGATGAAGCAGTTGGCATTGGGATGTTTAGCGATTGGTGCGGTAAGTGCAGGCGTGGCGTTGAACCCTCCGCAAAAGAAATCGATCCCTGCCCCCAAGGTTGATTTCAACCGAGATATTCGCCCCATTCTTAGCGATCATTGCTACAAGTGTCACGGTCCAGACGGCAAGGAAGTGAAGGCGGCCCTGAGACTCAGCGACAGAGCCGATGCGGTCAAAGATCGAGACGGCTACTTCATCATCAAACCGGGCAAAGCGCACCTTTCTGAGCTGATCAAACGGGTTGAGGACACCAAAAATCCGATGCCGCCAAAAAGATTCCGGAGTCCCAAGGTTGACGAAGGAGCAAGTTCGGCTTCTAAAGATATGGATCAACTCGGGAGCTAAATATGAGCGGCATTGGGCGTTTGTTGCTCCGAAGATGCCTGTGATCCCGACTACAACCGAGAAGACCGCCAACGAGATCGATGCGTTTGTATTCGCAAAACTGAAAGAAAAAGGGTTTCGACCAGAAAGAGAAGCCGATCGCAATACACTTTTGCGGCGCGCAAGTTTGACTCTCACCGGACTATTGCCGACTCCTGAAGAAGCGGATCGGTTCTTATCAGATACAAAGCCAATGGCATTCGAACGAGCGGTCGATCGCTTGCTGGCAAGTGAACGGTATGGTGAGCACCAAGCCCGGTTTTGGCTTGATGCCGTGCGATATGGCGACACCCATGGGCTTCACCTTGACAATGAACGCGCCATCTATCCCTACCGTGATTGGGTGGTTAGGGCAATGAACAGGGACTTGCCATTCGACAAATTTACAATTGATCAACTCGCTGGTGACCTATTGCCCAAGCCGACCAACGATCAGTTGGTCGCGACTGGCTATGTTCGGATGAACCCAACAACGGCCGAGGGCGGCGCGATTGAAGAAGAGTTCCAGGTGAAAAATACTTTTGACCGGGTAGATACACTCGGAACCGTTTTCCTTGGACTTACGGTGGGTTGTGCCAAGTGTCACGACCATAAATACGATCCCATTTCGGCGAAAGAGTATTACTCGCTCGGCGCTTACCTCAACTCGACCAAAGATGCGCCGCTCGATGGAAATGCACTCAGTCCAGAACCTTCGCTCAGAGCTCCCTCTCCGGAAGAGTCTGAAAAATCTGAAATGTTGAAAGCCCAGTTGAACTCAATCGAGAGTTCGACAAGCCCGATTCAAGCGGAACAATGGGTTAAGAACAATCAGGTTTCGAATATTTCAATCGGCCAGTGGGAGGTTTGCGAGACCTTCCGATTCAAGACTTTCGATGAGGCATTTGATGAAGAGCGAACGCCACAAAAGTGGGCGAAGGCGACGATTGAACTCGGAAAGCCGGTGATCGTTGTCAGCGCAGAGAACGCCTCAAGTTACGCTCGAACCACGATCAATTCGGACGGTGACCGGGATCTCATTCTCCGCGTTGGAAGTGATGACGCGGTGAAGGTCTGGCTGAATGGCAAGTTGGTTCATTCCAACAAAGTTTTTCGGTCAACGGATGCCACCGACATTTTCACCGTCCCAGTCCAAAAAGGAAAAAATGATTTGTTGATCAAGATCGTTAATGCCGGCGGTGCGGACGGACTCAAATTTAACTTCGGGACCGATGAAGAGCAAAAACTTCAAGCGATCATGAGCGGAAACGACCCTAAAAAGGTGATCAAGGCCTATCTGCTCGTAGGTCCAGATTCGGCCCGGGCGCTGGTGTATCGCAAAAAGAGCAAAGAGCTGGATGAACTAGAGGCACGAATCCCGAAAACGCTGATCGCTCAGGAGATGGAGAAGCCGAGAGATGCGTTCGTATTGCACCGTGGTGAATATGATCAGCGTCGGGAGAAGGTGACAAGAGGTATCCCATCGATCCTAGGCAAACTCCCGAAGAGTGCCCCGAACAACCGGCTTGGGCTTGCCCGTTGGCTCGTTGATCCGTCGAACCCCTTGACTAGTCGAGTATTTGTTAACCGAATTTGGCAACAGCATTTCGGGACTGGATTGGTGAAAACCGCTGAAGACTTTGGAAACCAGGGTGAATGGCCAAGTCACCCTGAATTGCTCGATTACCTCGCTCTTAGGTTCATTAAAGATGGGTATTCGATGAAGAAACTACATCGCCTGATCGTTACAAGCCAAGCATTTCGGCAAAGCGCGGTGGTGACGGCGGCAAAGTTAAGGGCCGATCCGGAAAATCGCCTCATCAGCCGAGGTCCGCGATACCGACTGGATGGTGAAATCCTTCGGGATAAAGTGCTTCAAGTGAGTGGTTTGTTGGTGCAGCGTCAGGGTGGACGAGGTTTCAAACCTTACCAGCCCGCCGGACTCTGGGAAGAAGTCGCGTTCCAAGGGAGCAACACATCGACCTATACGCAGGATATGTCAGCCGACATCTACCGACGGGACGCTTTACTTGTTCTGGAAGCGGACCTCGCCGCACCCGGTCATGTCGACGTTCGATGCTCCGACGCGAGAAGCGTGCGTGGTCCGACGTCCTCGGACGAACACACCGCTACAAGCTCTGATTACGATGAACGAGCCCGCGTTTCTGGAGGCGAGCCGAGTCTTTGCTCAGAAGATCGTGAGACAGCCGGGAGATCGATTGGAATTTGCCTTCCAGACTGCTCTCGGAAGAAAGCCCGGGACGAAAGAAAAGCAAATCCTGAGAGCGTCTTTGCAGCGCTACCTGGATCGTTTTAACAAAGACCAAAGCGCGGCGACTGATCTCGTCACTGTCGGGCTTGCACCACAGCCAAAAGGTCAGCGTCCAAGCGAAGTTGCGGCCTGGATGATGATTGCAAGCACCTTATTTAACCTCGACGAATTTTTGACCCAACACTAAGAACGCCATGGACCCGATTCGAGAATATGAACTGTTGATGACCCGCCGAGAATTGTTCGGCAAAACCGCGATGGGGGTTGGCACTGCAGCGCTCCATTCGCTGCTGAGAGGCGGCGGTTTGGGTGCCGGTTTCATGGCAACAAGTTCCCTTTTCGCCGATCAGCCCAAGTTCAAAGGTCGGCCGGGAGTGCCTGGGGTGCCCCACTATGCTCCGAAGGCGAAGCGCGTGATCATGCTGTTCATGAACGGCGGTCCGAGTCAGCTCGACTTGTTCGATTTCAAGCCGAAGATGGAAGAGGAGTACGACAAAGACCTTCCGGATAAGGTGCGGAATGGCCAGCGGATTACGACCATGACGAGCGGGCAGTCGCGATTCCCGATTGCGCCAAGCAAGTACAAGTTTAAGAAATACGAAAACAACGCTGATGGCGTCTGGATCTCTGAGTTGTTACCACACACGGCGACCATCGCGAAAGAAATCTGTGTCGTCAAATCAATGTGGACCGAGGCGATCAATCATGATCCCGCGGTGACCTACATTCAGACCGGAAGCCAGCTACCCGGTCGGCCGAGCTTTGGTTCGTGGGTGAGCTACGGCTTGGGAAGCGCAAACCAAGATTTGCCGACTTATGTGGTACTCCACAGCAAAGTAAGTAACGGCAAAGCCGACCAAGCCCTGTTCGCGAGGCTTTGGGGAACGGGGTTTATTCCGAGTGAACACCAAGGTGTCAGCCTTCGGAGCGCAGGAGACCCGGTGCTCTATCTCAAGGACCCGAAAGGGGTTGATGCGAGCACTCGCCGCAAAATGCTGGACGACGTTTCGGAACTTAACAATCTGCAACTCAAAGAGTTCGGCGATCCGGAAATTGCCGCCCGAATCTCTCAGTACGAGATGGCTTACCGAATGCAAACCAGTGTTCCCGACCTGATGGACCTGAGCAAAGAGCCGAAAGAGGTTTTTGAGTTGTACGGCGAAGACGCAAAGACTCCAGGAACGTTTGCTGCAAACTGCCTTCTGGCTCGACGGCTCGCAGAACGAGGCGTTCGGTTTATACAAATCTTCCACCGAGGATGGGATCAACATAGCAACCTCACCGGAGACCTACCTTCTCAGTGCAAAGACGTTGACCAGGCAAGCGCAGCCCTGGTGAAGGACCTAAAGCGGCTGGGAATGTTAGACGATACGCTAGTGGTTTGGGGCGGAGAGTTCGGACGGACGCTTTACTGCCAGGGCAACCTCAGCCGGGAAAACTATGGCCGCGACCACCATCCACGATGCTTTACGCGATGGATGGCGGGTGGCGGCGTTAAGCCCGGAGTGGTTTACGGCGAAACCGACGACTACGGCTACAACATCGTGGATAAGGACGGCAACATCTTGAATCCAACCGTGGACAGCTTCACTCCGGGGACGATGCACATTCACGACATGAATGCGACGATGCTGCACCTGCTTGGCATTGACCATACGAAGCTGACCTATCGCTACCAAGGTCGAGATTTCCGTCTTACGGATGTCCACGGACATATCGTAAAAGACGTCCTTCGTTAAACCAGGCGGCGTTCCACTACAGCTACCGGATCGAACTTTCGGAACCGGAGCCAGATTGTGCCGATTGCGACGATAAGGATCGAGATTGGGACCGGGATGGTGTAGAAAAGCGCGAGCGGGTCGGCGATGTCGAGCGCAAAGGCCTGCGGGTCCATCAACTGCTTTTTGAGTCCGATGAGAAGCAATCTGGCGGTGATCAAACCCACCCCCCAGCCGCCGATGATGACAAGGGTTGACTCGACAAAAACCCTTTTCAGGAGCTGTGTTTTGGTGAAACCGATGGCTTGGAGCAGACCAAATTCAACCAGGCGTTGGCTTTGATAGATGTTCATCAACATGCCCATCATGATCGTGATGACAAGGACCAAAACGGCTATGACGGCATTGAGGATCTTATACAGAACCTCGAACATCTCCATCGACTGTTTCTCGATTTGGTGATAGGCGAAAACCTGGGCGAATTCGCCTTTTAACTGCTTTTCTGCCCATCGGTCGAAGATGCCTTGCTTGCTTCGATCTTTGGTGAATACGAGGGCGAAGTCGATGGGGATTGGCTGAGTATCGGCGTAATACTTTTTGTTGGAGAGCATTAGCCATCGATCAGTTTTCGCGATTCCGACGACCTTTACCGGGAACCGGGAGAAGTTCTCGGACTCCTCGGGTTTGAGAAGAATCGTTCCGATTTTGACGTTGAGGTTTCTCGCGACGGGCTCGCTGATGACCATTTCTGGCTTTCCATCTTCCGGGAGGCGACCTTCGATACCGGTGGAGCCTTGCCGCTTTAGGTAGTACTCCTGGTCGGCACGATCCATCGCCATGACCGCAAATGGCCACTTACCTACGATGCTCTTTACTTGCGATCCAGAACCCCGGCAGAGAATGATTCGCTCGATCTCAACTGGAGGCTTGTTGGTAAGAATTTTGACGAGTTTCGGTGTGAGACCTGGGTCTAGCCTTGGCGAGACTCCGAGAAAAGCGTCGGTGTAGCGGTAAATGGTTCGAATGCTGAGAGGAATCGAGTTGATGAGCGAGATGATGCTTTGAATGAGCAAAACCGCAAGGGTGATGACCGCGACCAGAGGCACCGTCTTCCCCGCATTCCGACGCAAGAACATCGTCGGTGAGAGCGGGGAGAAGTTTCTTGGCATAGTCGTAACATTCTATCGCCAGAGGAACCGAAACCTCGGCAACTGATGTTCTTACAAGTTGAAAAAGCGTCCATCTTTACACTCAACATCCAAAGTAAAGTTCACTAGACTAAAATACCGTATTCGAAGCTTTCCGTCGGGAACCATTCTGTCTTTAACTCCGGATCCCTCCTTAATACAAGCATTGAGATACTGCTTTGACAATTGAAAGAGCGGATGATTTGGAGTCACATCAAAACTTTCCTCCTTGTCCAACAATTCTTCAATCTTCCCTGCAGAAAGCCATTGAATAAGCTCAGACTTCAGCCTAATTCTAAGACCCCACTTCGATTGCGGATCAACTCCCTCGTACAACCTTGTTGAATTGTAAAACCGCGATTTGAGTTCAGTCCCCGAGCTTGTGACTACATAACGATCCTTTTGTTTAGAAAGTTGATATCCTCCAGCTAAGCACAACTTTTCTAAAATCACCTCCTCTTTCGCTTTTACACTGTTAAGGTAGAACCGGTGCTGTTTAAAATTGTTGGGAAAGACCAACTGACGCTTGAACGGCAAATTGAGAAAGTCTTCCATGGTCATCTCTCCGTTGATGCTCCACTCTTCAGTCTTCTGATCTTGCTGGACAGAAAATCTCTTGTCATCTTAACCGCTTTTGGTGTAACTAGCCCAAAGAAATCATACATTGATAGAATTTTAGGAGCAAACACATCAACTAAGTTCTGGCCAGGAGTTTCTATGCCGAAGACTGGAGGTTTCTCGTCGCGTCCCTTGTCAACAATGATTCGCCACTCTTGAGATTCGAACTTATTGCCGCTCGCTATTGCTCTACCATAAGAAAAAGGACCGACTCCTTTTACTGCGTCAATTCTAGCAATGAATGAACGCCTTTCAAACTTGCCCGACCAGTCTTGTAAAAACTCCATGGTCGTCCCACCCGAGAACGGCAAATACTTAGGAATTTGGCCGTAACTTATCTGAGGTAGAGTTACTACCGTCAAAAAGGTTGAAAAATGCGACATTATCGGTCTTACCATCGACGCCAGCCTAACAAATGGCAAGAAGAAAGTTGACCATTTAGTGTTCCTCCACCGGGATTCCCGCCCCAGGAGCCACTTGAAGTACGAAAGATGCTATCAAAGTAGAATTGTTTTTTCATAGCCGCTATCCTACAACAAATATTAGAAAATGAGATTACGTTCTTAAATATCTTAGAAATAATTCTCCATTGAACTCAAAGTGACTTACAAGAATAAACTTTTGCACTTCGTTTCTGGTCAGCGGTTCTCCATCAGCGATAGTTGGGACATCTTTGCCGAGTTTTATCTTTGGAGCCAAAGTCATGAAGATTTCATCGATCACTCCGGCTCTGAGGGTCTGAGCATTGACCTCGGAGCCACCGAGGAAGTTGACCACGTCAATCCCAAGATCTTTGATTGCCTTCATCACGTAGTGCCATTCGATCTGCTCGCCTGGAGAGCGGATAACGGTGATGTGATCCGGAATTTCGAACGTTGCCGATTCCGGACAAATGACAATTGGCTTTCCTTTTGATAAGAATTGAGAGTCCCAAGGGACATTTCCGCTACCAGTGACGACGGCTCGCCACTCGGTTTTGGGGTTCCATTGGTTGCCGCTTGCTCGCACCGAATTCGCGCCAACTAGAACACAGTCTGCTTTTGCCTCAAGGCGATGCATCAAAAGATGATCGATTCGAGATCCGAGGTCCGTTACTGGCTCGTCGCGCTCGCCGGTGATGATCTTACCGTCGATGGTGGAAACCATATTGATGAATCCGTAGGGTCTGTCGAGATGCGGATTCTTGAACTCAATATCAAGATAAAACGGAGGATCGATTTGGCTTTCAACTGCCCTTTTGAGCACGGAATAGGGCTGTTCGGCATAGCGCTCGTCTCCGATGAAGAAGGTTGGAACGTTGAAGACGCCGCTGGCATAGGCATCGTCGTCAAAGTCAATGACCTTATCGTCAAAGGCGTTGGTCTCAATCGCCTTCTGAAGTTTTTCGAGATCTTTGACGATTCCCTTCGCGATATCGAGAATAACGGAGACAGCGTTGATTTCCTTCCCTTCCAACCAATAAGCCTGATAAAGTCGGTCAATCAGCAGTTCGTGGGTGCCTTCGGTTTTGGCATACTCGACCGCTTGGTGAGCGTTGAATGTTCTCATCCGCCTCGGCTTTTTGATGTTTGGCACCGATATTCCTTCGGCTTGGCAGAAAAACTCGAATCGAGACGGCGTGGACGGTTTGCTTGCTGTCGGATTGGAAGGCGTCGCTTCTGGCCAATCGAGCGACTCTGGCCAGAGTTCATAACCAGCCCAGTCTAGTTGCACGCCATATTCGGTCTGAAGTCTTCTTGCATGGATCAGACCAACCCAGCACCAAGGGCAGATGAAATCGTGAGCGACTTTAACCGTCAGCATGAATTCAATTATGAACGAGACCGTAAATCTACTAGATTTGAGCTCCGAATTGTTAAGACTTACGAGAAATGAAAAAAACAATGTTGACGCGCGTCAATAGTCGCTTATAATGGCGTTGGAGTAGGACTACTCCTGGTGAACATATGATTTTTAATCGTGTACTGATCCCAATGATGGGATCAATGGGGCTAATTGGAGCTGCGAACGCAGCAATTGTTATCGATGACTTTGACGTCACGAACGCAAACGTCAGTTTTTCCACAAGCGGATCAAGTCAGCTAACGACTGGTGCCAGTGGATTCACTCCGTTGGTAGATCGGAACCTAGAGTTTCAGGATGTTTCAGGCGTTACCAACCCATGGACCGGAACTTACGGTGGCGGAGCACTCACAATCACCCGTGGGGATGGGAGTGCTAACTTCAACATCAATTACGCGGCAAATCACCTCGATCTGGGTAACAATGGGCGTGCAGCATCTCTTCCGAGCGGTCTCACAAAAGTTAAATTCACTTTTGGTGCTGGAACTGCGTTAACTAATCTTGTTGTTGAGGCATGGGGATTTGATGCGGGATGGTCAAACTTTGGAGGCCGGAACTATCTTGCCCAATATGCGGGCGGGGCAGGTTCAATCGAAGTGGACTTAACAGGTGCAAACCCTAACTGGAACGGCGGCCTGGATTTGACTACCCAAAACTTTGGACTGCTTCTTTTGAAGGTCAACCCCGTGAATACCGGCACCAGCGCTGTCGTTGAAAAAATTGAGCTCGTTCCGGAGCCAGCGTCGATGGCAGCAATCGGAATTGGAATCGCAGGTTTGGTTGCGAAACGTCGCAAAAAGAACTGAGGCGGACGAACTTAAAAAGAGCACCCAATCACCAGTTGGTGGGGTGCTCTTTTGATTCTAGTTCGTGTCTGTGAGGGCACAAACGACTCGGATTTTTAGCGCTTGAGTTTACGTTTAGAAACAGCCAATGCACCGACGCCCAAAATGAACATAGTCGCTGGTTCTGGAACTGCCGAGACCGTATAGTCTCCCCCAACTTGAAGGAAATTGGCGTCATCTTCAAAATATCCACCGATGATTCCCGAGTTTCCGGCGAAGCCTGAAAACTGGCCCGTTGCCGAAAGCTCGAGATGGGGAGAACTGTATGATTGTCCAGCGTTTACTCTACTTGGATAGGTACTGCTGAAATTAATGGTCAGTTCGGGCGGTTGGACGATGTTTCCGCTGTAGTAGCGGCTCGTCAGCAGGAAGTCGCGAGTTCCTGTGTTTGATACATTGTGAACCAAGGTTTGTGGCGCAGCCCCGGGTGTCAGAACAAAGTTTGATTGTGGATAGCTCATCGACAAATTGAACGAGTCCACAACTTCGACTGAAACGCTTACATCTCCGATAAGGTCGGTTGAGGTGCTGCTGTTTCCGCCAAACACACTCACTAATCCGGTGTAAGTCCCGGCGACAACACTGCCAAAGGTTGAGAAAGAGATCAAACCATCGAAAGCTCCGATCGCCCGATAAATGAATCCCTTTTCTAAAGCAGTTCCCTGTACGTAGTTGATGTTCTCAATAAAGTTTCCGCCTCCGTCGAATTTGCTAAACGCCGCAGAGATTGGCGAAGCATTGAGAATGGCTCCCAGAGTGGAAGCCGTATCAATATCTGCCGAATTCAAGTACAAGTCGTCGGTTGCGCTAAGCAGATCGATTTCTGCATCGACCCTTCCAACGGCGATTGAGGAGGAGAGAGTGCTGTAGTTGTTTGTCCCCGGGAAAGTAAGAGTTGCCGATGCCGATGCGCCAAGCATCAAAGTGCCTAAAAATCCAATACCCCATTTCATAACAATATCCTGCAAACCTTGCTAGGTTCCGTCACCGACATTGTAGTTCTTTTATGCAAGTCTTACAACGAAGCAAATCGGATTTCAAGCAAAAATACCTGCCCCATTTACGGTGACAGGTATTTGATGTGGCGATAGAAAGTTAAGCTTTCTTCTTTGCTTTTCTTCGAAGAAGACCCGCGACGCCGAGACCCATCGCGATCATGGATGTTGGTTCTGGCACTGAGTTGATCACAAACTGACCAGGCAAAACAAATTGATTGAAATCGTCAGAATAGTATCCACCAAAAATGGAGCCTTTAGCTGTGAACTGACTGAAAGGTCCGGTAGATTCAGCTGAAACGAACTCTCTATCAACGCTTTGTCCAGCGCCTAGAGTGAACCCCGTATCTCCGGTTCCAATATAAAGTTGTGGTGGTCTAGGAGAAGTGAATGACCACTGAACGCCTAGAAACTTAAGGTCACGTGACCCCAAGTTTTCGACCCTTTGAAAAATTGTTTGATAAGGTGCATTTGGGGTGATGTTCAGCACCGGATTGATGTAGTTTACGTTTAGGCCAAAGGACGAAACAACATCAAGTTGAACGGAGGAGTTTCCAATTACATTTTGGTCAGTTGGACTGCTTCCTCCCAGTAGCGTTACGACACTGCTAAAATTACCGACTGGCCAGGCGCTAGCGTTTCTAAAACTGACTAAGCCCCCATTGGTCCCACCTGCAGAATATCTAAACCCACGATCTAGCTTCATTCCAGGCGTGAAGTTTAAACTGCCAGCAAAATTACCAAACCGATCCCATTTCGAGAAATTTGCCGCAATATTCGGTACGAAACCAGCGGACTGAAGCGAGGACCCAGCCTGTAATGAAGCTCCGTTGATATAGAGGTCTGTGTCAAACATCCCCGTTAAATCAATCACTGCATCCATTTTCCCGGTTGTCTTTAGGTCCGGAGTTGTGCTGTAGCGATTGCTACCAACAAAACTGACCTGTGCTAAAACATGAGTGCTAAGCGACGAAAAAAGTAGGGAACCGAGAGCAAATTTAAAATTCATTGCAATTCACACTTTCGTAAGATGAACCAACTTCAATTGTAAGCCTTTTCGAAAAAATATTTTGCTGTTTTTAGTAAATCTTAACAAAAAACACCTCCGATATCGGAGGTGTTTTTTGTTAAGATTTGGCAAGCTTAAGCTTTCTTCTTTGCTTTTCTTCGAAGAAGACCGGCGACGCCGAGACCCATCGCGATCATCGAAGCTGGTTCTGGAACTGCGCCTACCAGTCGGAAGTCAGGCTGAAAGTCTTGTCCATGTCCCAAGCCATTGAAACTAGCGTTTCCGTACTGACCTTTGGCAACCGGTACCGAAACAGTCACCCGAGTAACTCGATCAAGTCCGAATGCGCTCTTAATGTCGATGAGCTGGCCGCTTATGTGCTGAGTGCCACAGAACTTCGGATTCGATCCAACTTCATATATCGCACCCTCGATTCCGGTCTTTACCGCATCTTCTGGTCGAATCAGGTATTGCTTAGAGCCGCTGATCCGGTTGCCATTTGCATCGACTGCAGTAAGAACGGCAAAACTGTTGGTTCCGCCGGTTCCGCGCTCAGTCCAAAGAAATTGGGCGAAAAAGGGAGAGTCGGAGAAGTCGAGCGTCGTCTTGACGTTCACGTTGCCGCTGATATCGATGAATCGATTGAGATTTCGGCTGTCTTGAAGAGCCCGAGTCGCAGAAACGTTAAATGTGCTGGAATTTTCAAGAGCACCGGAATTGCGATCTGCAAGAACGCTGATATCTTTTGCAAACGCTCCGTTTGGACCTTGCACAACTCGAACCGCATGGTTAGGATGTTGAGCTTCAACCGTTACTGATTTTGGACCAGCGAAAGAGCTATAAGTCGCTCCGTTCTTGGTAACCGAGTTTAGTCGAACATCGTTTTTTCCGTTATTTTTCCCGTCACCTTGAATTGTAGTATTGAAAGTCAAAGTGCCAGTAGCAAACGCGGATTGTGCTGTTATCGCGCCGAGAACGAGCATCATTGCGCTCTTGTTGTTGAATATGCCTCGCATAGCAAGATTGGAAGGCGCAAGAAATGTGCCAACAAATCGTCTACCTGCTAAAATACGAGTTCAATGGCGCCCCAAGATGCTCAAAATTCAAGAACCGAAGCAGGAGGACCGAATCCTTGGAAGTTTTTGCCGTTCTTATATTTGACCCAGGCAATTCCTCCCACCATTGTTCAGGAACTCTCAGCGGTCTTCTTCAAGGATTTGGGCGTTGACAACGCGTTAATCGTAACTTGGACCTCAATTATAGGGTTGCCATGGTCCCTTCAATTTCTGCTTGGTCCTTTGGTGGATTTGAGTGCCAGCAAAAGAAAATGGATTTTCTCTGGTCAGTTGATTCTCACCGCTTTACTTGCGATTCTTCCCTTCTTCATTTTTGCTGGCGAGAAAGCATTTGTGGCGAGTCTCATTTTTCTCGCTGGCTCCGCATTTGTGAGCGCGTTAACCAATATTGCAACTGATGGTTTTTATCTTCTGTCAGTTTCGAAGGATGTTCAAACTGCTTTTAGTGGGATTCAGACTGGTTTTTTCCGATTCGGACGCCTGATCGTTCTCGCGCTAACTCCTTTGCTTGTCGGATCGATGATGAAGTTCAACGATGCCACGATCAAAACCGAAGGTCTGCTTTTCTTTGCGGTAAAGGCAAAGCGCGACGATAAGCCGACTTACATCAAAGAAGCAGTACTCCACGTGGAACAAGGCGAGTTGGTCACTTCCACAGGAAAAAACCTGCTGGATAAAGAAGGAAAACCGATTGCCATACCTGGCTCTGCTAACGAGTTTTTGATTCAGAACGGAACTTTGACGGTTAATGGCAAAGCGACTTCAATCGGACTTTACCGACTCGGTCGTGCGGTTTCGAATGATCCTGAGAAAGGCTCTTGGCAAGCTACTGATTTCCCTACGGTAAGTCCTGGTGATAAGTTCACCGGTAACGCACCTCGCCGAAGGTTCCCGGCTCAGACGGCTTGGTTGGTTGCGCTTTTGGCGCTGGCAGTGGTCTACGCGGGCTTAATGCTCGGAACTCGGCGAGGTACACCTGTCGCACCTCTCGATATTGAACCTGACGCTGCGAAGAAGAGTGAATTAGGAAGAAACCTCGTTAGAACGGCCGGGATTCTTGGTTTCTATGCTTCATCCTACTTTTCTCTTAGTGCCGTATGGAAAACCATTGCAAACCTCGCGCCCATCGAAGGTTGGAAGTTACCCGCCGTTGCCAAAGCGTTTGGAATTGAAACTGGAATTTCTGGCGCGACGGCGGAGCTGATCCAGCTTGGAATCTGTGCTCCTATCGCAATATCACTGTTCGTATTCCTTCGAAAATCAATTCGTGGAACCGAAATGGGAGAGGCGTTTTCTTCTTTCTTCCGCCAACCGGGAATTGTTGCGATTCTTGTCTTCATGCTGTTCTATCGATTTGCCGAAGCGATGGTCGCGAAGATGTCGGTCTTATTTCTAAAGGATGACCTGGCTAAAGGCGGATTGGCATTGGACAACAGTCAATTCGCATGGATTAAGGGAACGATTGGCATTATTGGAATCATCTTAGGGGGCATTGTTGGTGGTCTTCTTGTGAGTCGTACCGGTTTGAAAAAGGGCTTTTGGATTATTGCCGTCCTTATGCACCTTCCTATTTTGTTGTACATCTTTGCGGCTATTGCGAAGCCAAGTAGCGTGGGAGTGATCGCCATTGTTGATTTCGTTGATCAATTTGGATACGGTCTTGGCTATGCCGGATACACGATCTACCTGATGCGTGTTGCGCAACGTGGAAATCACCGCACGGCGCACTATGCGATCGGAACTGGATTGGGAGCAACATTTATTGCATTGGCTGGAATTTTAGGAGGAACGATTCAAGCGTCTTATGGATACGTTACGGTATTCATTGCAGCTCTGATTTTCGGGATTCCTGGTCTGATTACTCTTCTTTTTATCCCCCACGACGAGCAAAGCAAGCCTGTTTAGTGGGAATTGATTTTTGAGTGTTTCTGTTGAGATTAACTTGCTAAACTGTCACTGTGGGAGTGCCGAGCGGACTGGTAACGTTTGTATTCACTGACGTTGTCGGAAGCTCAGCACTGGCCGAAAGTGAGCCGGAAAGGTATCTTAAGCTACTAGAGACTCACGACCACCTTATCGAAGAAATCGTAGCTGCAAACGGTGGAAAGGTGATCAAACAAAAGGGAGAAGGAGACTCTACATTTAGTGTTTTTTCTTCTGCTTCGAACGCACTCATTTCCTCGGCAAAAATCAGGACCACTTTGATCGAAGTTGGCCTCACGCTCCGTATTGGTGTTCATTCCGGAGAAGCGACACTGATTGAGCAGGACTATCGGGGTGATGCCATCAATCGGTGCGCCCGCATTCGAGTTTGGCAGAGCCAAATCAGATATTGGTCAGCGAGAGTACCAAAAGCCAGGTGGATTCGATCTTTAGGTTCCGATCTTCCGGAATACATCGAATGAAGGGAATGGTCAACGAGATTGAGCTATTCGAATTGATTGATGAAAAACAACCTTTGCTCAAGTCGGCCACTAGTAATGCAAACACATTTCAAGGGGTTCGTCCCCCCAATCGCTTTGTCGGCAGGCAAAAACTCTTCCATGAAATAGAGGAACGTCTTCGTGAGTCTCGAGTTGTGAGTCTTCATGGGGGAGGTGGAATTGGGAAATCTCGACTTGCAGTGGAATATGCATCGAATGTCGAGGCGATACAGCCTGGTTCGGTGATCTACCTCAATTTAAGCGAAATCAACTCCGGCGAGTTTTTGCAGCTACTCAAAAGCAATCTCAAACTCTCATCGTCTCAGGAAATCTTTGAAGAAATTCGGAATCAGAATCTACTTTTTGTTCTCGACAATGTAGAAAATCTCATCGAAGTTGTTGCGGCTTGGGCGGAAGAGTTTTCGCATTTAACCCAGAGACCTCAGCTATTGATCACCACTCAGATTACGCTTGACATTAGCGGTGAGTCTGTTATCAGAGTTGGAGAATTGGAAGATGACGCCTATGAATTACTCCGCGTTCGTGCCCGAGAGTTTGGAGTTGGGAATGAACTATTTGTTCAACAAAAGCCTCTGGTTGAAAAGCTTTTGCGACTATTGCAGGGCAATCCACTTGCGATTGAGATCGTTGCGGGCAAGCTGAAGTCGATGCCTCTAAAGCTCATCATCGATAAATTAGAGGAAATCTTGCATCGTGATTCTCGAACCTCGGGCCTAAGTCGTTGGGGAAGCTTTAAGGAACTTGCGAATCATAGTTTGCGAATGCTTTCGATTCAGACATTCGGGTAGCAACTTCTCTATCTTTTCTGGGCGAATTGTTCACTTTTGATGCGGCTTGTTTGGTGTGTGGTCTGTTTGACCTTGATGCATACGAGGCTACTGAGATTGTTGACCGGCTGTACCGTCACGCCATTTTAGAGTCCCAGTGGGACCAAATGAGTATTCGTTACCGACTTCTTGGGGCATTCAAGCGGGAGTTGCAGTCGAGCCCACTGGCCACTGAGTTAAAGGAACGAGTAGAGACGACGGTTATTGCTCATGCCCGCGAATTAACGGAGACAATTCTCAAATCGGACCGGATCATTGAAATGACTCGTCCGATTCTTCGCGATTTGATGAATGCACTATTGATTGCGGTTTCAAGAGGTGACCGTGAATCGTCCCTGACGCTTCATCGGATTTGTCGCAAGGTGTGGCTGGTCGATGGTTCGGGCTATCTGGGTTTAGTCCACACTCGCCGCGTTCAGAGTTTGGGAGATTGGAACTTGGAACAACGCTCTGAGCTTTTGAACAGTGAAGCTATTTTTCTTGGATATTCAGGGCAAAGCCGAGAGGCAATTGAAAAGTATCAACTGGCATCGAACGGATACCAGGAGCTCGGAAATACAGCCCGAGTTGTCATCGTTGGGCATAACATCGCGATCGAATATCACCGCCTTGGAGACCGAGAGATGTCGATTCGGAGCTTTGAGTCCTGCGCACAAGCGGCTAAGGAATTTGGAGATATTGAAACATGGATTTCAGCTCAAATGCATTTGGCAATGGAGCACTATGTAAAATCATGATCAAGTTTCAGCACAAAAAGTTGAATCGACATTAAGAACTGAGCCAACGTTTCAAAACTACGAAAATCAATGGGTCCTGGAAATCTCAAAGCTCAGTTTTACGTTGAAACGAGGCAGAACTTTTCCGCAAGAGAAGTATTGAGGAAGCTAGCTGAAAATGAGACTTATATGGAGGCCGATGACCTTCTATTTAGAGTTTTCCTTTTATATGTTGGAGTATTGGTTTGTGAAGGGAAATCAATCGAAGCTACTGAGGCTTGGGAAAAGTGTGAGCGATGGAGAGCGATCAACAATATTCATCTTGATCATGTTGATAGAGATTTTTTAAGGAAAATGAATTTAGAAGTATCCTTTGGTAACTTGCCTTCGTTTAAGATATCAGAGACACGTGTAGATATTCGAGATGCCTTATCTCGGGGGCTACAGTTGACTCGGGAATCTTTTCTATGACATGGGCACTTTTTGGGATCGTTCTGGGAACGTTGGCTGTTCCAGATGACGAAAAATCAGCGGTTAAGCCAATTGATGGCGAGTCGGATGCCATAAGGCAGATTGACATTATTGGCGGAAGTCCGAGAGAATCTATCTCCACAATCATTGTTAATTTGGCTTATCCAGAGGAGGACGCAAAAGCGGCTTCATCTGTTGCTCCCGTCCAGTCCAGCGTAAAGCCGATCGATGGTCGTGATAGACCGTTAGGTAGCTCTATTGGATCGAAAAGGTAATAATCCGGCACCTAAAAAAAGAACCAATATTTGGAAGAAGACACTGCCCGATGGAAGCTATAGAACATATGAAATAACCCAGATCGACGTTGGGATTTCAGTTGGAAAAAAAGCCAACACAGAAAAAGTGGTTGAATCTGTTTCGAGTTGGCGAACACTTCTCTTCAAACACTCAAAATATTGCCAGTAACGGGCCGAACAAATATCAGTTTGAAAATATTCCCGGAAGAGAGATCGTACGGGTTGTTGTTCGGTTATCGCTCAAAAATCCGGAAGTTGGCAACAGAGGTGGTCGCTCCTGAATATCTCTTCGAGTCCTTCGAATTTAGAAAACAGTTTCAAAAGAAAGCTAAACGTACTAAAAACAGAGAAACCTGACAGAAAGCCGTTAGATTGACGGTTCAAACTTCAATATCAGATTTGCCCTTTAGTGATCTTAAAGGGCAAATTCTTTTTCGGCTATCGAATTGCTTGTTCGGTTTCGGCATCGAAAATATGGATGCGCTCGAGATTGATTAAGAAGTCTGCGGAGTCTCCCGGGCGGACCTTGGTTTCTTTGTCGATCGACGCAACGATCTTAGCATCACCAACTTTCAGATAGGCAACGTATTCATGACCCAATGGTTCCATAACGTCGACCGTTGCTTGGAGCGTATTGTCAGCGGTTGCCAAAATGTTGGTCGGTAGGGCTTTGTCGTAGACTTCTTCTGGGCGGATTCCAAGCCATACTCGCTTACCGTCCATTGCCGCTGCCGGGTGTCCGACAGGGATCGGAAGCGCAAATGACCCGGCATCAACTTTCCGGCCTTGATTTGAGCTTCGAAGAAGTTCATTGGCGGCGACCCAATGAACCCTGCCACAAACTTGTTCGCAGGAGTCGCATATACGACTTCTGGTCTGTCGCATTGTTGCAAAACCCCATCTCGCATAATCGCCATACGCTCGCCCATGGTCATTGCTTCCACCTGGTCGTGAGTGACGTAAATTGTCGTGATTCCAAGCTTGCGGTGTAGCGAAATAAGCTCGTATCGAGTTTGGACACGGAGCTTTGCGTCGAGGTTCGAGAGCGGCTCGTCCATCAAGAACACTTTCGGCTTTCTAACGATAGCTCTTGCGAGCGCAACCCGTTGACGCTGACCACCAGACAGTTCCTTTGGTTTTCGGAGCAAATATTTCTCAATATCAAGCATTCGCGCCGCTTCTTTGACTCGGGCATCGATGTCGTTCTTGATTTCCTTTGCCTTCGCTGCGTTTGTGATCTGCCAGAAGAATCCTTTTAGCTCGCGAAGTTTGAGACCGAACGCGATGTTCTCGTACACATTCATGTGCGGATAAAGCGCATAGTTTTGGAATACCATGGCGATATCTCGATCTTTTGGTGGAACGTCGTTAACCCGGACCTCACCGATGACGAGATCGCCTTCGCTTGCTTCTTCAAGTCCAGCAATCATTCGGAGAGCGGTGGTTTTTCCGCAACCAGAAGGCCCTACCAGAACCATAAACTCGCCATCTTTGATTTCGAGATTAAGGTTGTTAACAGCCTTGACGTCTTTGCCAAATATTTTTGCTGATACTGCGAAAAGCGACTCCTGCCAAAAAATTCCTCCGGACCTAAATGTTTTTAGATCGTTCGGATTATAACTCACTTAGGAACACATCACACTGATTTCCGGTCAAAAACCGTACTGGAACCGCATCGCGGTATCATATTAGTTCCCCCCGATGAAGTTTCGACGAGCTTTTACGTTGATTGAATTGTTAGTGGTCATCGCGATTATCGCGATTATCGCTGCAATCCTATTCCCAGTTTTTGCCCAAGCAAAGGAAGCGGCAAAGAAAACAACGTGTGCGACGAACCTTAAAAACATCGGAATGGCGATGACGCTTTACCAGGCGGACTCTGACGATATGTTTCCAACACCGATGTGGTTGGACTTTGGACTGGGCGCCGATTCCGTTGGCCGATTATGCCCTATCTTGCAATCGCTCAACAACGCACCAATCCTGCGGGTTACGACGCAAACAGTAGCTCGGCATTGCTTTATTGCCCTTCCGACCCAACTCGTCGAAATTTTAACGATACTTCTTACTCATACGTCAGTTCCCTGTATCGCCCGGCGACATTTCTAGAATCGGTCACTAGCCTGGCTCAGCTTGCTGGAGATGGGCAATGCCCGGTCGGAACTTGCCAGTCAATATCTTCGACTGCAGTTCAGTTCGTCGCTCAGAAAGTAATGGTCTTTGAATGGGTGAATGCACACAAATATGGTCCGTCTGGTCCCGTTGGGCCATGGGGACGAAACACTGGCTTCACCGCAGGGCCAGGAGCGTTCGAAGGGCAGAGAAACTTACTCTTCGTCGATACCCATGCCAAGTTCACGAATGCCTCACAGATGACCGTAAACCACTTAAACCTTCCCGATCCCAACCTAACGCCCGGAGGCGCCATGGGTTCGGACCTCAAGTAGTTTTGGGTTTGGTAAAGTTCAGGACCGCAACGACGATGCCGTAGGTGCTGATACCCATCCAAAGTAGAGCCCACACAATCGCTGGAACCAGAGTTATTTGCTCCATTCCTTTTGCGTCGTTGTAACCGCTACCAGACGCGCTGAGGTAGATCAGGTCTCGGAGCGACTTGAATGCATTAAGACATTGCTGGACGCCAAGAAACTGAGCGGCAAAGAGGATTTGATCGTCGGGAAGCTTTGCAGAAATCCAGAACAGCAATATCGACCACATAAACCCAATCGGCCAACCCACCGCGTCTCCACGGACCCAAAGGATATTTGCAGCGAGAATTGCGATTGCAAGTATTCGTACCCACAGACGTGAATTCTTAGCGTTGTTAGAAACCTTGATCATCCAGGCTCCGAAGAGGCTAGCACCGACATAACCCGCCATGAATATCGCCGGAAGCAGTCCACCAGCGGTTGTTGTAACACCCTCAGTATTCGAGAAGGATTTGATTCCAAGGACCTGACCTCCGGTTAGTCCTCCTGCAAGAGCGTGGAACGCCTCGTGGAGATGCGTGTTCAGGAAGTCGAACGGCATGAGCAGATATCGTACAACCGGGATGAATGGCAGAACTAATGAGACCAATACCGCGACTAGAAATGCCTTATACGCCGGATTCTTTTGCACTTGGGACTTCCTCAATCTGGTCTAGTTTTGCTTTTTTCTGAGCGAATTTGTTCCAGATCACATTCACCAATACGGCGGAAAATGCGCCGCAGATCCAACCTAAAAGC
The DNA here is from genome assembly GCA_037367405.1 of Ottelia alismoides. Lineage (NCBI taxonomy): Eukaryota > Viridiplantae > Streptophyta > Magnoliopsida > Alismatales > Hydrocharitaceae > Ottelia > Ottelia alismoides. The sequence continues at coordinate 11,756 of JAZKJV010002444.1, read as the reverse complement.
ACTTGATAGGGATAATGGACGCCGTTGTAGATTCGGCTAATGCTGACTAAGAACGCCAGAATCAGCCAAGGGATGCCGTATCCGCGCAAAGCGATGGTAAAGCAAATTGCAACTGCGAGCATGTTGGCCGAGTGTGCGCTTGCCGTCCCTGCAGAATTTGTTTTTCCAATCCTTACGATGACATCCATTAGGTCGGGGTCGTTGCAGGGTCTGGGTAGCGGAAAGGTCTTTTTGAGAATATTGGTCAGACCATCTGCAATTGGAAAAGAGATCAATGCACAGATCGCTCCTCTTCGGGTGTCTTTTCCGGCCGCGATCATCGCTGCGATGATGATCAAGAGAAGCGCTTTCATCCAAGTAGAGTCGAGACCTTCGCTAAAAAAGCGCATTGCGCCCTCCCACATCGAAGATCCGCCGTTGATCCACTTGAAAATCGCCCGATCCACTTGCTGCACTGGCGTAGTGTACATTGAGAATCAAAAAATGTCGAAATTGGCGTCATGGTTCGCAAGGATCACTTGGTTTTGGATCATCTACTGGATGCGCCGACCGTGGATGCGCCGTGCCCATATGGCTCCCCTAAAATGGATACGATCTGATTCAAAGAAAGCGAATTTCATTTCATCCTATCAGAAGCAAAATCGGCTTGCCCGTCGGATTGGTTTACCAATGCTGAAATGGGTTTACACCATTTTCTTTGCGGTTATGGCACTGCAATTTGCTTATTCGTTTGCGATGTACCTTAATGAGAGCGGATACCTGACGCCGTCCGTATTAGAAGAACATCGAATCAACCGGGAATAGGCTGAAAACTGGTCCAATCGCCGAGGTAGAGTGCTTCCTCTTCTAGCTCAACTCCGAATCTCTCTAGAACTTGTTTTTTTGCATGGATCGCAAGCGAGCGAAGTTCAGTTGCCGTTGCACCGGAGACGTTAAGGAGGAAGTTTGCGTGACGCTTTCCAATCATCGCACCACCGATGCGTTTTCCCTTAAGTCCACAAGCTTCGATCAAGAACCCAGCGGGCACAACTCTATTCTTTCGCATCCCTTCTGTGAGTCCCTCAATTTTCTGGGCAAGGTCTGGGTCTACTACATTTTTGAAGAAGCTACCTGCGCTGGCAGACGGCGGTTGTTTTCCAATCCTTTGGCGTTGATACTCTCTAGCTTCGTCGTAGATGAGCTTGGGTCTCCTTCGGGTAGCCGCATTTTCACCCGAGAAATGACTGCTTGGTAGTCACCATTTCGCCTGAGTCGGGAGTCTCGGTATGAGAACTCCATCCATTCCGGTGTGACCCATCTGGTTTCGCAATTTTCAGTCACTTCAAGCTCTGTGAGAACTCGCTGATGTTGCTTCGATAGGCGCCGGCGTTGCTAACCAACGCTCCACCCAATGTTCCTGGAATTCCCACTGCAAACTCCAATCCTCTCAGGTTGGCTTGGGCAGTCTTCATAAAGAGTTCCTGAAATCCACAACCTGAATCAGCAATGACTTCCGATCCTGAAACAACGATCTTACGAGAATTGTTGAGAGCAACCAAACTGGGACGCCCGCATCGGAAGGGAGGATGTTACTGCCCCATCCTAAAACCGTTAACTTGGTGCCCTTCGCTTGAGCTTCTCGGGCAAGTTGTGCCAATTCATCTGAAGTTCGGACTTCTAGAAAAAGCTCCGCTTTTCCGCCAGCTTTTAGGGTTGTGTAAGGTCGTAGCGAGACTTCTTTTCGTGCTGACTCGATCAAGAGCGATCACCGACCTTTGAAAGGCTTTGCTTTGGAGTTGAAATGCTCGGTTCGACCAAATAGGCGACATCAAGTTCGTACGGTGAGATTGGAGAAAGATTGTTTAACAGTGAGGAAAATCGACTGGCGAGTGGGTACACCGACTTTCGATCCCGCTTCCATAGCCAAATGCACTGCTTGCATCAATTTCGGTAGAAGTCAGGACTTCTCCACTTGTGGTTCGCAAAAACCAATGCCCTTTCTTTAGGGGAAGAAAAACGGGATTGTCAACCGAAATCAGATCGAATGAAGTTGCGGCAAGGCACATTTTGCCGAAGTTCCAAGCGAGGGTTTTCGCCATCATTACGGCGACTCGGGTGCCGGTAAACGAACCTGGTCCGATATCAGCAGCAAAGAAATCAACCTTACTCAAGTCAATTGAAGACAACTGGATTCCCTCCGTCAATACAGCAAGCGCGTTATTGTGACTCTCCTTTGAATGCTCGAACACTACTTTTCCAGCCTCATCCAAAATGGCGACACTAGAAACGGGTGAACTCGAAGAGAATGCGACGATCACTTTGATTTTTTAATGAGTTTGATTTGACTGACGTAACGACGGAACTTTGTTCGCTGAACTTGCAAACTCTCGTTCGGATCAAGTAGCCCGACAAGCCGGTACACCGATCCATAAGGGGTTGCCACAACGACGTCAACAATTCTAACTTTTCCGGTGCCTTCTGCAGCAACCCCACTTCGATAAATGATCCGCCGGATGACTTCATGATAGGCTTCGCTTCGCGATTCGTCAATCCGGTCGATTCCACCGCTGAAATACTTTTTAGAATCTTCGCTGATACGAGCGAACAGTTCTCGGTCAGATTCCTCTTCGGTAGAAAAAACCGTGACCGTAAAGCTTGTCTTGAACTCAGGGCTTTGAAAAGTCAAAGAATCCGCCTCCGAGGTTAAGATCTTTGATTTCGGCGGCAAGTGTAATACTTGGGGAGCTTTAGCAACCATGAACTCGACCTTTTGAGCTGCCTTGAGATTAACAATGATGTCTTCGGGATCGACAACAAAACGCACTGGGGTCGCGACATTTGATGCGGGCATGACTACTGAATATCTCTTATTGTTGAGAGCAATTGAGCCAGCTGATTTTCAACCGTCGTAACGTCAGCTTCCGCACCCGAAACTGAAAGAGTCAACTTGGCTTGACCTGGCTTAAACAAAACGCCAGATAGAGTCACTTCGTTTTGTCTTTTGAGCTTAGTAAACGCAAGCGGATTACCGTTGATGTCGATGTTCCATTGGTTCAACACTTCAAAGCCTTGAAGCACTGAGATATCTTTTTTAGACGACTGAAACAGATCGACATCTAGACTGTCGTTGATTGAGTAACCCAAATCAAATCGGACAAACTTTTTTGCTTTTGGATCAATGGGGACTCGAAGTGAATGCGTTACGGACGGAACGTTGCGGTTTCTACTCCAAGATTTCGGGAGTTGAATTTCGATGCCCGCTGGTTTGATCTCATACTTCTTCAGTTCTACGGGAGCAGCCTGCTTAGAAATAGCGATAGCAAATACGGCAAATACAACACTCATAGAATTACCTAATTATGGACGGTTGTCAACGACTAGCGATTCCAAATAGTCACCAACCAACTTTAACACTTTGCCTCGATGGCTGATTTGATGCTTTTGCTCTGCCGTGAGATCGGCCATTGTACAATCCAAACCATCGGGTCGAAAGATCGGATCGTATCCAAATCCACCGTTTCCGCTGGGTTCAACACCGATTTTGCCTTCACATGTTGCTTCAAAGATCTCGGTTTCGATTCCCGGGCCTTTCACCGCAACGTTGCACCGAAACCTTGCTCCACGATTCTCGGAATCTCCGAGCTTCTCAAGGATCAAAGCGATCTTCTCCGGGAACGGTAGATCTTCACCACCGAACCGCTTACTATACAGCCCCGGTGCCCCGTCCAGAAAATCGATCTCTAACCCTGCGTCATCGGCAACGCACCATTCACCGGTAAATGCAAACGCAGATTCAGCCTTGATTGCGGCGTTCTCTGGATAGGTTGTACCGGTTTCCTCTGGCTCGGGCGCGCCCTCGTAGTCGGCGAGGGTCTTGATGGTTAGCTGAGGGAATCGCTGAGAGAGAATGGTGACCATCTCTCCAGCTTTCTTTCGATTATGGGTGGCAATAACGAGGGTTGAAATCATCCGTTCAATACGTCTCTTTGAGCCTGGAAGAGCTCGTCGCAACCTTGTTTTGCCAGTTTAAGCATTCTTCCAGCGTGTCTGCTGCAAATGGTTCTGCTTCTGCGGTGCCTTGTACTTCGACAAACTTTCCGGCTCCGGTCATCACGACATTCATGTCGGTATCAGCAACGCTATCCTCGTCATAGTTGAGGTCAAGAACCTCTTGACCTCGGTAAATCCCTACTGAAATGGCGGCAATTTGGTCTTTGATGATTTTTGCGTCGCGTTGATCAATCCCTTCTTGCGCATGTATTCAATTGCATCAAAAAGCGCGATGTACGAAGCAGTGATCGCTGCGCAACGAGTGCCGCCATCGGCACGAATCGCGTCACAGTCCAGCGTAATCGTTTTTTCTCCAAGGGCCTCAAGATCGACCACCGCACGAAGCGCACGACCGATCAGTCGCTGAATTTCCATCGAGCGTCCGTTGGGTTTCATCAGACTTCGATCGTTTCTTTGCCGACCCGATCTTGGAAGCATTGAGTATTCCGCAGTAACCCAGCCAGAGCCTTTTCCTTTGAGAAACGGAGGAACTCGTTCCTCAACGGTAGCAGTAACGAGCATGTGCGTATCGCCGAGTTTGAGGAGACAAGATCCTTCGGCAAATTTTGCAAAACCGCGCTCGAATTCATAGGGTCGTAGTTGGTCGAGAGCGCGTCCGTCGGGTCTCATATCTCTCGTAAGGGTACCTGGTTTAGCCTTCGAGCTGGCTTTGCCAATCGGCAAATGCATGATGAGCCTGCTCGAGTTTCCATTGTCGCTTGAGTGCCTTATCCCGAATCGGAGTTTCAGGATCTGTCAAGATGCCCCAGTTGATATTCATTGGGGCGAACTCACGAGGGGTTTGGTCCTGAAGATGAGCAATCAGAGCACCGTATGCACTTGGACGGGGTGGATCAATCACTGGCTTTCCTTCGAGTTTGCGTGCCACTTGCAATGCGACAAGAACTCCCATTGCGGCAGATTCTACGTATCCCTCGACGCCAGTGAGCTGACCGGCGATGTAAAGGTTGGGAATATGCTTCATTTCCAGCCAAGAGTGCAGCGTTGTCGGAGCCTCGATGTAAGTATTCCGGTGGATGACACCGTATCGAACGAACTCGGCGTTCTCTAGCCCTGGGATCATCCGAAACACTCGTCGCTGCTCACCGAACTTCAATCGGGTTTGACAGGCAACCATTGAGTAAAGGGTCTTCTCTTTGTTCTCGGGTCGGAGTTGAACCGCTGCCCAAGGTCGGCGACCAGTGCGAGGATCAGTCAGCCCCATTGGCTTGAAGTTTCCAATGCCAATGATCGAGCACCTTTCTCCGCGATTGCTTCAATCGGCATGCAACCAGCAAAATATTTGATTTGCTCCAAGAAGCGCTCTTCGAGCGGAAGCTTGTAGCCTTCATCAACTTCGACTTCTCCGCGCACCCCTCCGGCTTCAAATGCGTGAATCGGTGCTCTTTCCGCGTTCACCAGTTCATGAACGAATGCTTCATAGTTCTCTTTATTAAACGGGCAGTTGAGGTAATCGTCGCCTTCTCCCTTGCCGTACCGGCTTTCAGCAAAGATAATGCTTCGGTCGAGCGAAGATGCGTCGATTGTTGGGGAGACGGCGTCGTAAAAGTAGAGGTGCTTTCGACCAGTTTTTGTGGCGAGCCAATCGGACATTTCGGGTGACGTCAATGGGCCGGTTGCCAGTATCACGATTTGATTTCTGGCAAGTTTTTGCTCCATCAGATCCGGCGTGAATTCTTCTCGAACGATCGTTATTTTCGGGTGATTCTCAATCAATTCGGTAATCGCTTTTCCGAACTGATCACGGTCTACACATAGTGCTTCTCCACCTGGGACTCGGTGTTTTTCAGCGGTTTGCAGAACCAAAGAACCCAACGCACTCATTTCGGACTTGAGCAGCCCAGCGGGTGAAGTAGGTAGCGCAGATTTGAGTGAGTTTGAGCAGACCAGTTCCGCAAAGAAGTCCGTGGTATGCGCCGGCGTTCGGCGCACTGGGCGCATCTCAAAGAGTTCGACCTCGATTCCTCGCTCGGCGAGTCCCCACGCTGCCTCAACTCCGGCAAAACCTGCACCTACAACCGTAACCACCGACGTATTGTGACGCAAAAAAGGCGGGTCTCGAAAGATCCGCCTTCTTGTATTTACTTAAATGGTTTTACTTTCGTTTCTTTCGGAGACTGATAGAAAGCTGCTGTCCGAAACCAAGTCTTCCGGAGGCGTTTGTCCAATATGTTTGTCCACCAAAGCCGTTTCCTTGAAGAATTTGGGTTGGGGAGTTACCACTGGAGCCTGCTCGATAAAGACCCGAATCAGCGAAAATTTGCACTCCTGAGCTATCTACGGCCGAGACTACATACGCGATCTGCGATGCGTCTGGGCTGAAGGAAGCGGCAGTTTCTCCAAGCAGAGCCGTTGTAAAAATATTTGTGACTCCGGTGCCATTGAGGGCTACGCTGCCGAGATCTTCTCTTGTGTCTGCTCCAACGGTGACTGAGTGAGAGTACAGTAGTCGGTCGCCAGCTCTGTTAAACGTAAGAGCCGTATGGGCTAAGGTTCCCGTTGTCACTTGAACTTCTGGAGCTGAAACAGAAGCTCGTCGATAAATTTGACTATCGCCTTCGAGGATGTAAGCGATTGCCGTTCCAGTTGGTGCAAGCGCAAAGTCTGAAACTGCAGTGGCGATCAAATCGGTACACCTCCATCGCGAGAAATCGAGAATAGGTTTACAGATGAACTCGGTACCGATGCCAAGAAAAAGATTTGGGAACCGTCGGCGGAGAACTGAATCTTATCGATGGTATCGAATACGGTTGATGTCAGCAACGTTGACGAAGTCGGCTCAAGTGGCTGAGTTACCTCGGAAAAGCTGCAGCGAAGTTGAAGTTCCGGTCGTGGTAATAAAGCCATAAGCAAATTCGTTTGATGCGTTCGGATTAGCTGCGAGTGCACTAATGACCGTCGAATCGAAAGTTGCGAGGGTTTGCTGGTTTGTACCGTCTGGGTTGATCGATCTCAGGAACGTATCTTCACCTAGACTTTCGGTGAACAGAATTGAGTTTGGTGGTAACGAACCAGCGGTGGTTGCGGTGGTTGCAGTGGTTGCCGTGGTCGCAGTTGTTGCGGTTGTTGCGGTAGTTGCTGTTGTTGCGGTAGTTGCTGTTGTTGTCGTGGTTGCGGTACTTGAAGTTGTGGCGGTCGTTGTTGTCGTCGCAGTGGTTGCCGTCGTCGACGTTGTTGCAGTAGTCGCCGATCCACCCGTTCCAGACGAGCCTCCACAACCAATGATAATCGCACAAGTCAATACGACTGTGATGCCTAAGTAGGAGAACCCGCTCTTATTCGTCATTCTGCTCTTTCCTGAAATCTTCGTTACTTTACTTGATTTCCGCTCGTTTTGGAAGGGGTCATTTTACGATTTCCCCATACAATTCGCTTCGACGAGATTCGAACACGGTTGTTTCATGTTTCCCGGGAATTGTTATATTTCGCTTGTTACGAGCCTTTTCGAAATCGACATCTGCGACTAAAATTGCAGGCTCGTCACCAGAATTTTGAAGAATTGTTCCCATCGGATCAATGATCTTGCTTCGACCGATGAAGCTAAAATCCATTTTCCGTCCCAATTCGGTTGCAAGTGACCACAAACACCTTGTTTTCAACAGCCCTCGCAGGTGCCAATAATCGGCACTGATGGTTGCTCCTGTTGGCCAGTTAGTCGGTATCGCAATGAGGTCTGCCCCTTGAAGAGACAAAATTCGACTCACTTCGGGAAACCGAGTATCGAAACAGATCAGCACCCCAATTTTTCCGATTGGCGTGTTGAAAACCCGAAGTTCATCACCTGGGTTGACGTATTTATCGAATCCGAGCTCGGGTAAGTGAGTCTTCCGGTAAAAATCTGGCGGAGACCCAGGAACGAAGACGGCAGCGGTATTTCGAATGCCATCAAAAGCATTGCACGAATCTTCCAGAGCTTCGAATTCGGCAAAACCTACAATTGCGATGATTCCAAGCTCACTGCATACGTTTTCAATCCGCCTTAACGGATGTCCGGCAGAGTAAAGATGCTCATCCGTATAGTCGCTTGCATCGTAATGGCCAAGGCTTGTTCAGCACTGTCTACACAGTATCCTGTCAGCGCGCATTCGGGGAAAACTGCCAGATCAACCTTTTGAGCTGACAATTCCTTAAGTGTTTTGACCACGAAATCCGTGTTTGCCTCCGGATCGGCAAACACGATGTCCATTTGTACCGACGCGAGCTTTGGCAATTTAGACGCCTTGGATGCCGATCACGTTATGGATGCTGAAAAAGATCGTTTCGGAATCCTTCTTGAGTTTCACATAGTTGCTGTCGGCGGCTTCTAAGATGCCCCGATGTTGGACAACATTCGCACCGCTTCGACATGTACAACCACTTTCTTGCCAATCAACTCGTTGATAATCACGCTTGCAAGTTTATACAAAAAATGGTCCCGAAAACAGATTCGGGACCAAATGTGGCTGGAACGTAGTAAGTCGTTGCTTACTGGCCCAATCGTTGCCTTCGGAGGAACGATGGGATATCGAGGTCGATTTCATCCAATTGAGGTGCCACTGGAGTCGCTACCTGAACCGGCTCTTCAACTCGGCTGGTGGCTTCGATGACCGGGGCAGTAACTCGGTCGGTCTTCTCAATCCCAGTTCGGAGGTCTGGCTGGATGAAAACGGCGGAGTCTACTTTTCGGCGACGGTTTTGGTCGTGAGATCCATACCGGCGGCAAGAAGTGTGATTTGTACTTCTCCATCGACAGATTCTCGCATGACCTGCCCCATGATGATTTCAGCATCTTCTGCGTCGGTGAATTGAAGGATGTATTCCATCGCTTCGTACGCTTCACCGATGCTGAAATCTGGACCGGCGGTGATGTTGACCAAGACTTTCTCGCCCCTTGAATGTTAGTCTCCAGAAGTGGCGAGGTTGCTGCTGCCTGAGCGGCAAGGCGAGCTCTTTGTTCTCCCACGCCTTTTCCAAGACCCATTAGAGCGACGCCGGCGTTGCTCATGATGCTTCGAACGTCGGCAAAGTCAACATTGATGAGGCCAGGTAGAAGAATGATGTCTGAAATGCCCTGGACTCCTTGGCGAAGCACATCATCAGCAGTTGCGAAAGACTCTTGAATTGTCGTTCGCTTGTCTACAACATCAAGCAAGCGGTCATTGGGAACTGTGATCAGTGTGTCAACCTGTTCTCGCAATTTTTCGGCACCTGCATTCGCAAGTCGTTTTCGCTTTGGACCTTCAAAACCAAAAGGCTTGGTGACAACACCGACGGTTAAGATGCCAAGGTCTCTCGCCATCTTTGCGATTGCAGGGGCAGCACCGGTACCTGTTCCGCCTCCCATTCCCGCCGTAATGAACACCATGTCCACGTCTTCAAGTTCGGCCAGAATTTCAGCCTCACTCTCTGCTGCGGCTTTTGCTCCAATTTCTGGGTCTCCCCCGACACCCAGTCCGCGTGTGAGTTCATTGCCAAGTTGAATTTTTTTCGGGGCGAGGCTGGTTGCGAGTGCCTGAGCATCTGTATTCATCGCAATAAAATGAACACCTTGAACGCCTTCTCGAATCATGCGGTTAACGGCGTTGCTACCTGCTCCGCCAACACCGATGACCTTAATCGTTGCCCGGTTTTCAAACAAATTTTCTGGTCGCATAGTTACTTGCCCCTCGTCCTGAGTCTCTTTGGAATCCATTCTTGAAGGTACCGACGAAGTGTTCCGCACGAAAGAAGCGGGAAAATGTGAATTGTGGATAACTCGCAGAATTGGGGAAAAGTGCGGCTACTTATCCACACCTTCTTCAAGATTGATTCCTACAAATCGCTAAATCAATACCCTTTACTTCAATCTTTGCACTGAATAGGTTGCGACATCCTGCAGTTGAGCCGCGTTTGAGAAATGCGAAACGAGCGATTTCGCTTCGGTCACCAGTTGCATCGCTTTTTCTTTACTCGCCTCGAGTCCGTAGAGGGCAGGGTACGTCGCTTTTTGACGTTCTTCATCGCTTCCAACCGCTTTTCCAAGTTGTTCAGCTGTGCTTGTGACGTTCAGAACATCATCCGCAATTTGGAATGCAAGACCAACGTTTTCCCCGAACTTGCGAAGGTTTTCCACATCCCTTTGGGAAACGTTTGGGTTGGAAAGTGCGCCAATCTCACAGCTTGCGGCGATGAGCGAAGCAGTCTTTCGGTTGTGGATTAAATCAAGAGTTTCGCGGTCAACGATCTTTCCTTCGCTTAGGATGTCGATCGTTTCTCCGCCAACCAACCCATAGGTTCCAACAGAACGAGTTAGAACTCGCATCATTTGAACCACCGATTTCGGTTCAGCATCGGTATTAGCTAAGGTTTCGAAGGCGAGTGCAAAGAGCGCATCGCCAGCGAGGATCGCAACCGCTTCTCCAAACTTCACGTGGCAAGTCGGAAGTCCTCGTCGGAGGTCATCATTGTCGATTGCGGGCAGGTCGTCGTGAATCAGTGAGAAACAGTGGATCATCTCAATCGCACATCCTGCGTCGAGAGCAATTTTCTGGTTTCCACCGACTGCTTCGGCCGCACATCATTACGAGAGCGGGGCGCAGTCGTTTTCCTGGGGCAAGACAGGAGTATCGCATTGCCTCGTGGAGTTCACTCGGACGCTCCGTCGCGTTAGGAAGCAATTCGGAAAGACGAGCATCGACCAGTTGAACCGTTTTGGTTAACGTTTCTTCGAGACTCATCATTGCCATCATACCAACTCTAACCTACGTCAACGTGTCGGTAAACTTTCGCAAATGCCAGAAGTCCGCCCTTTTCGTCCTTGGAAAATCGTAAATCCTGATGTTTCCATTGCGGATATTCTGGAAGTTGAGCGGAAATCGGATGATCGGAGCCAGTTTGTTCGCTATGCTCGGGCGACGGCAACCTGGGCAGGATGGATTCGAGAGTCATATGTACAGCAAGATTCTGAGAGTTCTAAACCGGTGCTCGGTGAATTCCGGTTTGAAGTCGTTCCGATTGATTCCCTGATTGCGACTCAGACGGTCCGACCAAAGGACCGAGAGGATCGGCAAAGAATGCTGGAAGCGACTCAGGTCTACTTCGATCCTATCGTTGTCGATTCCGATTACCGTGTCATCGCGCATCATGAATTACATGCTGCAGCAGTTGGTTTACAAAAAGAGTTGGCAAGACCGGGAAAGGTTCGTGCATCTGATTATTGCTTGGTTGCGGTGACCGATTCTGCAAAGATCAAGACGCAGACGCTTTTTTACAAATACACTCAACTTGATCCATTGAGAGAATTTCTTTCCAGCGATCATGAAGAAGGAGAACTTCAGTTTAAAGTCACGCTTCCGGAAATTTTTGAAACCTACTCCTTGCCGCTTACCGAACACTATCTTGCTCTGTTTACATCCGCTTTAGGTGCAAGGACATTGGATATGGGAAGCACCCAAGAAGATAGGTCTTTGGTCAGTGTGGAGTTTCCATTTCCAGGTAATTCTGGGGTGAAAACGCCGTTTGACTCTTTCACTATCGAAAATGTTCCACCTTCTGGGGCTTATTATGTGGAGTCTAACTGACTTTGTACGATCATGAAGATCTTACTGATGGGAACTGGCGGTGCGGATGGGATTCCGGCATTTTACGGCGATGACCGTGTCAGTGAGTATGCCCGTGAGCACAAAGGAAAAGATATCCGTAGCCGGTCCGCGGCGCTGATCGATGATGTCCTAAAGATTGATCTTGGA